>JAYEAL010000691.1:0-22817 GCA_036419045.1 Scirpophaga incertulas
AAAACTAGATGAAGAGTTATAAAAATGTAACAATTGAATAAATTCACAAATCACAGATAATTTTATCTCTTGACCGTCATAAACCATGGCAACCAGATAGACAAATAGATTAACAAACCAATTGCCTATCTATGAACCATTGAGCTAGGTCATCATAATAATTCTTAAATGATATGTTATCTCAATTTCACAGTAGCGTCGCTAACAAATGTTATATACTGGCAAACTGGCTTAATCATTTGTCAGTTATTCTTTTCTCCAGGAAAACCTTATTTTTTGATAACCCTAAGGTTTTATTGATAAGTAAGTTACGTTCTGACTAAAATTCAACATTTAAAGGGAAGACATAATCTAACAATAGTGTATAATTGCGTGATTGTACGCAATAAATGATCGAGATACAGTTAAGTAATCTTTGGGCATCATTTATATAGTAATCTATAGGTATATGTAAATAGTATTAAGTAGAATACTTGGGCACCATTTGTTACTTCTAATAATAGCATACATTAATGTCATGACTTTTTCTCCACCATATTGACGATCACCAACGTGGTACACACAAAAGCCCAGAGCAATACAAATATCGCCCAAGCCGTGTGCGAAAATAAACTTTTATATTTATTAACAACCCCTAAACCCAATAAGTTATTACAGTGCCGCCTAGCGGACATCACTAGAAACGTCGGGATCAGATACTGAATCCCTGTGCCGGCGAACGACCCCGTGAACTCTATTAGGACACCGATATCCTCTAAATAATACGTTAAAAGAAGGGGCGGTACAACAGTCACTATCGGAAATAGGAGCTTCCGCAGTACAAAGTTATATGACTCTAGTTGAGACATGTCCAAAAATAAACTCTGAAGGTTATTTCGAAGCGTTATAGCTATGATTGGGAAGCTGGTAGAGAGCGTGAAGACGGGAAAGAGAGCGAGGAAGTATTCGACGATTTCTAGTAGAAGGTTTTCATTGTCTTTGGGGACGAAGTTTAGGGTGTACAGGTCGTTTAGGTGAGCAAAGGCGAATGCGCCGGAGAAGGCGAGGAGGAGATAGAACAAAGTAATGAGGGAGTAGTCTAAGGCTATGTATAGAGGGAGGTGGGTTTTGCCGCGGATAGGGCTGATTAGGCCTGGTAGTGAGTGGTGGCACATGAAGGAGTAGACACAGGCACCGAATAGCGTGGGCAGCCCCGAGAGGTGCACGGCGGCGGGGTGGCCCTGCGCCCCGCTGCCCGCCAACAGCCGGATCGCCATTGAAATCATTATCGCGAACGCTGCAAATATCAATCCCCTTATCATATATTTTGATTAATAGACATTTACCAAGAAATACGCGCTTTGCTTTAATTATTTATTTACCAAGACATCATAATGTATCGCATGTCGATAGAAATTAAATTAAAAAATAACGTAATGAATAAATCAGTGCTTTGTTCTTTTACAAAAATCCAGCAAAATATATACACATCAAACTCCTAAGCGTATGTTATTTTGTAACTTTCGTGTTTATGTATGTGTTATATATTTTTGTGTCTGATTTATCTATTTTAGTTAAGTTATAGTTTGTAACTGTTATGCAACATAAAATAATTATCATACGTACATAAAAAGTATTATATATTGATAGTAGTATAGAAGGATTTTGGTGTTTTTTTATGAAGGGCGAAGCAAGTGACTTCCACCAGGCTGATGTTAAGAAAAGAAGCCTATGTGAGATGGCAGATAGAGCAGTGAAGCAATACCTACTGTCCTCCAGCCTGCCCCTACCAGCTGACCTAGTCTAAATTGAGTATGTCACTGCTTACAAAAATCGATTTATAAATTATAGTAAACACTTTACATTAGAGTAAAGGCCTCTCCTCTCCTTTAAGGATACCCAATCCATAGTGTAAGAGGTGTAGTAAACAGCTAGACTTTGCCAATTAAAGTCCGAATGATATAGGGAGCATCCCTGTTGCCTCTATCAGTTCTCAGATATGCACGGGATAAAAGGGGACTGTGACACATATATTCTTTGTCCATCATCATCAACATAAATAAAAATATCTATACTAATATGTATTATAAATAGGAAATATATGACAGTTTGTTTATTTGTATTGAATAGACTCCGACCATCTTAACAGAATTTGATGAAAGTTGATATAGAGACCTGGGGAAGGATATAGGGTAATTTTTACGAGAGGAGATTTTCTTCTCCCGCGGGGAAAACACCGGATTTCGATTTAATTTAGTTTAACGATGGTAGAAGAACCGGGAAAAATCAGGACACAGGGAAAGTAGGAGTTTCTTATAGGTAAATTTGTAAAAACGGAAGAAAGAATGAAGAAGAATTGGAAAGAACGGACAAAACGGAGCGGAAAAATGTTATGAATAAAACAAAAGTAAATCTTAGATCTTATAAAATCTTAAAGTAGTCTTTCATTCAAATTCTAAAGATACATACCCAGCCATCTCATGCCAGTCGTGAAGAGTTGAAGATATTTCGTTTTCTGAACGTTGAAGAAAACGAAAGGTCCCATCAGACCCACGAACGTGAGCAGTGCTATCCGGTAAACCTCTAAGCGTGTGTAGGCGTGCAATGAGGAGGTAGAGGTGTTAAAACAGGCAAGTTCGTCCCACTCGTTTGAATCTGTTATATTTGATGGTACCGGTGAGCTGGAAATAATCGAAAGTGGTTTTTGTATTAGTACATGTCAGATATATACACGTCTATTATTAAATGGTTAATACACCAGTTTCATGGTGTCGCCATCTCTGAGCATTTGTGCTTTAGTTATTTTTGTTAATATATATATATTTCTATCAAAAATATTTACAATATTATACTGCATACTTTGGGCTAGGTTAATTGGTGTAAGTTTAACAAACATTTATTTTATTTATAGCTGTTGTCTTTGGTTAAATCAAAAAATGGCATGCAGGCCATTTTACTTACTTACATATGTCAACCTGACTGCTGCCTTTTTTTGCACCACCTACTAATTACTAGTGACACTTTATTGAATTATTTTGACAAACTTTTTTAATAGGCCTTTGTCAGTTACGGTTGGAACCATTTTAGATCTAGAGGCACTTAAAACATATATACACCTTTAGGGCAGCTTACTTTCATGAGGAAATTTTTTAATTAATGAAATTATTTTGTATTGCTATATAGTGTCAAAGAAGCAGACAGCAGACCAGTTGCCATTAGAACTGGTAGGTATGGAAGTCGTAGCATGTAATGCCCACAAAAACCACAGTATACACTACCAACTTATGACGTAAGATATAAAGTCATAGTACCTAGTATTTTTATTTTTTTACCCTTACACCTGGTGTACACATCAATGGGACGACTGTTATTTGACGACAAAAAGAAGTAAAATGGTGGCACACAACCAGTAACCTGTATAGAGTCTATCTCCAGTAAAAGTTCAAATTCTCTAGAAGATTAAAAAAGATTAATGCGAAGTCAGATTATTAATTAGTAAAAGTCTAATGTTATCAGGAAATATGGCACTTTACTTCCCAAATGAAACTGTCGTTTTAAAATACTTAATATCCATAACAGTTCAGTTGATAATTTTATTTAATCTGATATTGATAATATGATATACTAGCGGCCCGTCCCGGCTTCGCACGGGTAGACATTAGGTACTCTTCGCAGCGTATGCGATGAAAGACATTTTATGCCAAATTATTTTTAATAAAATAATTATCATAGCAGCGCCATCTATTGATTACTTACTCAACCCAGTCGAAAGGTATCGACATCTGTTAGAATCATTTGGAGTTAACAGATAATTGTGACTGTCAAATAATAACAGCAAAATAATTAGCAATAAATTAAAATTGCAACGATAATTTGAGATTTAAACTATCCTATCTCTCAAGTTGGATCGAACTGCACATGGTGTGCGAATTTTATTATAATCGGTTAAGTAGTTTAGGAGTTCATTGAGCACAAACATTGTGACATGAGATTTATATATATTAGATGTATGATGCATTAATTATATGATATTGACTATTATATCATATTATTATATGATGGATTTACTAATAACTGTTATAGATTTTAATTAAATAATATATATTATTAAATAATATAAACAGAAACACTATCAAATAATATAATTATAATTATAACATTATGCTATAATTATTTTAACATTATGTACTCATATTATGCTTTATGTTTAGAGTTTCATGGTACAAACAAACTAAGTGGCACCTGATCAAACACATATTCTCTTGAACAAACATAAATCCACGTCATATCCACTGTGTAAGATGTTGATTTAAGTTGACTTTAGTTTTAGGTTTTTAGTAGGCTATGAAATATTAAAAAAATTAATAAGGAAAAAAATATTTATATCCACATAAACTACAATTTGGCAGGTCAGGACTTATTACAATTATGATAGATTATATGCTGTTATTCAATTTTGTTACGGCTGCTTAAATACTAACTTTTTAAGAAAGATTAGAGAGGTTGATTGTATATAAGTCTTTGAATTTCTTTGTATGTAAATACAAGTAGCCTTACAATATTTTCTTTCGCCATAAGAGTATCTCATAAAAATATATTAAATTCAGAAAATACAAATCACATGGGTACATGCAAGGGATCCAACCCAGGTCTACCAAATCTCAAGTTCAGAAAATCACAGAGTCCCCAATGCTTTGATTACACTATTATTTAGGACCCAAAGGTATAAGTAACATATAAAGTACAAATTGAACTTATTTATGTAAAGAAAATAATTCCTTACTATTTATACTATAAAATTTCATTCTAACTATAAGTGATAACGAAAGCACTTACCAAATTACATCCATAATCGATTTGGCCACTGCTGCAGAATATATGGACAAATCTCCATATAGATAGATACACAATGTGCAATAAAACAAGATCCTCCCAGTTCGGTTATAGAACAAATTGGCCATCTCTCCAAGTTCTACTCTTCGGTCCAAGCTGTAGTATCTTGATGGAACAGTATCTCCACAAACAAGTGGTTCCTCTAAATCACCATGTTGACATACATGCTGCTCTTCATCTGAATCATGATTTTGGATCTAGAATACAATAGAACTGAATGTAAATAAAACTAAAATGTTTCTTATTTCAATTAAGAAAAAAATACACTTTCAACTTACACTTTCTCTCTTGATAGCTTGCAGTCTTTTCCATTTGTATACAGCATTGGAACATGCCATAGTTTCTATAACATAAGTAGCATTCAAAAAACTCATGAATGCTAGAAACACCAGAGATATTGTACTGAGTACCCATCCTGCTTTAGCAAAGGCAGCTGGTAGTGTGAGAGCTCCAGTGCCCACTATCAAGTTGAAAACATAAATCAAGCCTATCTGTAAAGAATATAATTATGTAAAAAACTAACACCATAACATGCCATGAAATCCCTGTGTAATCACATAGCAAAATTAAGCAACATTAGTATAATCTTTTGAATAACTAGATTCGCTTCAAGTGTTTATTGTAATTTCTGTATTGAAACATTTAATTTTATTGAACTTACCCAAATGGAATATTGATCTCCTGCCTCAGCAAGAGGCATTTTTAATAGCCTTCTTATACCCCACAATCTGCGTGGCATATCAGAGTAAGCTTACACGACATTGCTGCCAGACGTCTGACACAGCAATGAGAGAAATGCTTCGCAAATAAAGTGTAGTAAAATCTGATAACGATAATGAATTAGATATCGCATGTGGACATGAAGTAAGTTATTAACTTGGTGTTCTTGTTTTTAGCGGAGTGGATAATAATATAATCATAATTTTAGAAAAAAATGTTAGAGCTTCCTTTGTTTATTTACAAATTTGACATATGTCAATTTTTATTATTGTAAAGATTGTAAATAGCGGAACATGGTACTGAGACGCGTTCCGAGAAAGGGAGTAATGCATCCGCGAGTGCTATCACACTCGTTGAGGTTGGTTCCAATCTTACAGTTTGTGCAAAGTACAAAAATTAATAGTAATAACCTTATCGATTAGTATTAATAATTGATAGTTAGTGGTGGTCAGTTCTAATTGACTCAAATTAAATTACAATAGACAATATTTAAGATAAGTGCTGTCAAACAACGTTTTATATTCAGGTTTAGATAATTAACCTAATAGTTAGTTAACTTGTTTTTGTAAAGTACAAATAAAGAAAGATATTTAAAATCTTATATAAAAAGTCTTTTTTATACATCATAATAAACAGTAGGATGTATACAATTTCGTATACATCCTAATAAACAGTAGATTTTGCCCTTTTAGTACTTCACCAAAGAGCCCACCTAGTGTACCTACAGCTTTTCCGCCTAAGCCAAGCTATGACAAGTTATTTTTGCCCTATAATCCTCTCATACCTTTTCCTCCCTGATAAGGGTATCCATGTCCTCAAGGCTCAAAATAGGGATAAGAGGATCCTGCACTTCGGGACGATCCAAGAATAACGGAATCGTACCCGGCACTACACCAGAAATGTCCGTCGCAAAAGTCAGTCGCTAACTTGCCCGTGCTACACAAAGTGGCACGTAACCCCACCGCCGATGTTCGCCCTTCAGGCCTCCCAGACCACCCCTAATCTCATCCATCCTAGGACTGCTGCGCCCTCTGTCGCCAGTGTTATCTCCTCGATAATTCACAAACAGACCGCTCGCGAATTCCGGGAGGACCTGTCCAAGACACGCATGTTCCTCAAGTGCATGTGTGTTATGGACAAGTACCATGTCGTCTCTACATTTTTCCCTAATACGTGCCAGATTGTTGATTTAGCCTGACTTAGTTAATACCACGTTATTTATCTCTTTCTAACTTATGAAATTTGTTGAAAAACGGAATGAGACTACAACTCAGATTAACTAAACTAGATTTACACAATACATACGCAACCGTGACCATACTACTCTATGCATTTGATACTGCTCTAGGCCGTATTAATAAAGTTACATTAAGTCAAATTTAGTAAATTCACGTTATCAATCTCATTCTAATTTATGAAATTTAGATTGCAAGATTGAACGAGACAACACCGTAGATTAATTAAACTACAATTAAACAATCTTCATTAATACTGTCAATACATATACATTATACTTCATTTGCATTTGATACTGCTCTAGGCTCGTATTAATAAAGTTAATTTAATTCTGACTTTGTTAATAATTTTTACTGGCTGATACTACTAGCACGCATTTAGTTGACACTTAAAGTCATATTTTGGACAATTCACACAATATCTTTATAAATTTTAATCTATATGTTATTCTGATGTATAAATTATATTAATCTAAAATTTCATTAAAATCCATTATATAAGTAGTTTTTACTTGAAAGAGTAACATATATCCATCCATATTTGCAAACTTTCGCGGCTATAAGATTAGTGGGGGATTATAAAATGGAACGAGACAACAATATAGATTGATTAAACTAGACTTTCTAGAGAAAAAAATCTTTATTAATACCGGTCCAAAGCCTTAAATATGTAAATCATATATTTTCTATTTCTTTAACTTTCAGGAATTGTTATAATCTCGACAAAATGCACCTATTTTCAATCCCAAATAGTAGAACGAATTTTTGCATTATTGCCGCAACTGTTTAACCCATATTCATAATGTAGGATATTGATTTCAAAATTTTATTTGGTAAATAATTAAGGAGTACGTACGGCTTTGAGATTTTTTGTAGATATAAGTAGGTAGGCAGGTGCCAGATGATAGTTTTTCTTTACCGTGGGAGTTTCAATATTCAAATAAATTAATATTTTTAAAGTTATTATTTCATCATAGAGACGTCCACACTATGGCTTTACGCTACTAAAATACGGCCAACGAGAAGCGATACAAAATGTAAACAAACTAATGCAAGATCTTTAGTAATATTTTAGGAAGTAGAAAATATATATAGTTTAAAGAATATTTAGCAAACCAAATGACGATAACTTTTTTAATTAAACTTTTCAAATGACAAAATTGAAATTCTCGCATAACGTAGATTCAAATTAAATAACAAGAATAATAATAATAATGTCTGTTTGAATATCGCTTGTAATACAACTGTGTCCAATATAAGCCAATAGGCTTGCCGCCTGTTAAATAGGTCACCTAAAATTAAAAATTTTAAAACCTTATTAAAACAAAATATCAAACCAAAACAACAAAAATAACAAAACGTTGGAGACTCGGTCTTGATACTGGCATGTTTTTTATCTGGAAAACGTGACAATAAGACAAATAACAAATATTTTTTTCTTATACTTACACCAATTAGCCTAGCCTAAAGTAAGCTCTGTAAAGCTTGTGTGATCCAGGGTAACGGATAAACACACATATATTATACATACTAGACGTCGCTTGCTTGCCGCGGGGTGCAAGCACCCCGCGGTGGGGTGGTCCATCCACTATTGATAAAAAAAAAATTGGCGGTCGGTCGAAAATTGGTAAAAATTGTCTCCATTTGTGTCAGAAGAAAATAAAACAGTTTGTGCGGTTGTAAGTACACTAAGAAGCTCACGGTGAGTGTGGTCGTTTGTGTGCCGCGAGGTGCACGCACCTCGCGTGGAGTGGTCTATCCCGCTTCTGAATAAAAAAGGCGGTCGGTCGAAAATTAAAAAAAATAGTCTCCATTTGTATCAGAAGAAAATAAAAACCGTGTACGGTCGTAAATACACTAAGAAGCTCACGGTCAGTGTGGTCGCCTGAGTGCCGCGAGGTGCGCGCACCTCGCGGTAGTGTGGTCTATCCCACTACTAAAAAAAAAATTGGCGGTCGGTCCAAAATAGGTGAAAAATTGTATCCATGTATGTCATTAGAAACTAAAATCTCTGTACGGTTGTTAATACACTAAGAAGCTCACGGTGAGTGTGGTCGCGTGAGAGTCGCGAGGTGCGCGCACCTCGCGGTGATGTGGTCTGCCCCACCTTAAAAAAAAATTGGCCGTCGGTCAAAAATTAAAAGTAAAAAATTGTCTCCAGTTATGTCGCAAAAAACTAAAAAACTCTGTGCAGATGTAAACACACTAAGAAGTTCACTGCATGTGTGGTCGCGTGAGTGCCGCGAGGTGCGCGCACCACCCCGCGGTGGTGTGGTCTGTCCCACTACTGAAAAAAAAAAATTGGCGGTCGGTCGAAAATGGTGAAAAATTGTCTTCATTTAAGTTGAAACAAACTGAAAAACGTGTGCAGTTTAAAATATACTAAGAAGCTCACGTCGATTGTAGTCGCATGAGTGCCGCGAGGTGCGCGCACCTCGCGGTGGTGTGGTCTATTCCGGTATTGTAAAATGAAAATGTGGCTATCGGTCTAAAACAGGTGAAAAATTGTCACCATTTATGTCGCAAGAAACTAAAAAACTGTGTGACGTAAACACACTAAGAAGCTCACGGTAAGTGTGGTCGCGTGAGTGCCGCGAGGTGCGCGCACCTCGCGGTGGTGTGGTCTATCCCACTACTGAAAAAAAAAAATTGGCGGTCGGTCGAAAATAGGTGAAAACTTGTGACCATTTATGTCGCAAGAAACTAAAAAACTGTGTGAGGTTGTAAATACACTAAGAAGCTTACGGCGATTGTAGTCGCGTGAGTGCCGCGAGGTGCGCGCACCTCGCGGAGGTGTGGTCTATCCCACTTCTGTTAAAAAAATTGGCGGTCGGTAGAAAATTGGTAAAAATTATCTCCATTTGTGTCAAAAGAAACTACAAAACCGTGTACGGTTGCAAAAACACTAAAAACTCACGATGAGCGTGGTCGCCTGAGTGCCGCGAGGTGCGCGCACCTCGCGGAAGTGTGGTCTATCCCACTTCTGTTAAAAAAATTGGCGGTCGGTAGAAAATTGGTGAAAAATTGTCCCCATTTAAGTAAAAAAAAACTGAAAATGCGTGTGCAGTTTAAAATGCACTAAGAAGCTCACGTCGATTGTAGTCGCGTGAGTGATGTGGTCTGCTCCACTTTGAAAAAAAATTGGCCGTCGGTCAATAATAAAAAGTAAAAAATTGTCTCCAGTTATGTCGGAAAAAATTTAAAAAGTCTGTGGAGATGTAAACACACTAAGAAGCTCACTGCAAGTGTGGTCGCATGAGTGCCGCGAGGTGCGCGCACCTCGCGGTGGTGTGGTCTATCCCACTACTGAAAAAAAAAAATTGGCGGTCGGTCGAAAATAGGTGAAAACTTGTGACCATTTATGTCGCAAGAAACTAAAAAACTGTGTGAGGTTGTAAATACACTAAGAAGCTTACGGCGATTGTAGTCGCGTGAGTGCCGCGAGGTGCGCGCACCTCGCGGTGGTGTGGTCTATCCCACTACTGAAAAAAAAAAATTGGCGGTCGATCGAAAATTGGTGAAAAATTTTCTCCATTTGTGTCAAAAGAAACTACAAAACCGTGTACGGTTGCAAAAACACTAAGAAGCTCACTGTGAGTCTGGTCGCTTGAGGGCCGCGAGGTGCGCGCACCTCGCGGTTGTGGTCCTCGTATTCAAAAGTGAAAAATTGGCCGTCGGCCAAAAATTGGTGAAAATTTGTCTCCATTTAAGTCAAAACAAACTGAAATACCTTGTGCAGTTGAAAATACACTAAGAAGCTTAAGGCGCTGGTGGTCACCTGAGTGCCGCGAGGTGCGCGCACCTCGCGGTGGAGTGGTCTATTCCGGTATTGTAAAATGAAAATTGGGCTATCCGTCTAAAACAGGTGAAAAATTGTCACCATTTATGTCGCAAGAAATTAAAAAACTGTGTGACGTTGTGAACACACTAAGAAGCTCACTGTAAGTGTGGTCGCGTGAGTGCCGCGAGGTGCACGCACCTCGCGGTGGCGTTGCTCACTAATGCGTTTTTCAAATAAAATCTTGTACAGTTGCAAAGCGGCACAAAAGCATATCGAGGTAAGTAAAAAAAAAATAGAAATTGTAATTTTACTATACCACACATTTGGATCCGTTCTACTCTTAAAATCCTTTCATTTGATACCCATATAGTGAAAATCGCAAAAAAATGTCAGTCGCCATGTTGGATCGGCGGCCATATTGAAATTTTAGAAACGTTACTAATGGCGTCGTATTCTACTCGTCAAGGCCTTTTATTTGATACCCATGAAGCCTGGGTTGGAAAACAAAAGCGGTCCGCCATTTTGAGAACGGCGGCCATTTTGTTTTTTTTTCAATATCTCTTACGTGGCTGTATTTGACTTTGAAAACCCTTTCATTTGATACCCATATTGTAGGGATTACAATACAAATGATACTCGGCCTTTTTGGACCGGCGGCCATATTGGTTTTTTTTACGTTGTTACTAATAGGCGTCGATAGCGCTGAAAAAATCCTTTCATTCGATACCCATATCACCGTATCGGGATTGAAAACCGCGAGAATAAACCAAAAAGAGGATATTAACCATTACAAAATGGCCGCCAGCGCCGCCGCCATCTTGAAAATGTCAAATGTCAATTTTTTCCAGTGTATTAGACTAAACTGCTCACCGATTGGCGGTAACTGCAGGCGCGCAACTGTCATCGGTTCGCGTCAAAAAATTCGCAAAGTCGCCGAAACCGAAATCTACCACAGCGCCCAGTGTTGCCATATATCTGGCCCAAAATGGTAGTAGAAATGATCAGCGAGGCCCGACCGACCCGTCCATGTGAAAAAAAATCGAAAAACACGCGATTTACGTTCTCCCCAAAATCAGGGAAATAACCCCAAAATCGGGGTAAATTACCCCACCGTTCGATGCGGCTCACCAAGCACTACAAAAGGTCACCCGGGGTTGTCAGTCGAAAAACGCCGGCAACCCCGCGAAAACCGCGATTAAATTTTTTCGAAATTGCAACTTTTTACAAAATGGCCGCCGGCGGCGCCGCCATCTTGAAATGTGGGAGTTTCGGATTTTTCCCAATATCTGCACCGTATACGGGGTGGGATGACGTTTGTCCCGCGACTCCAGCGCACCCCGATCTGGGAGATCAATTCGGGTCAAATTCGGTCTGCGAAAAGTTTCCAACCTCCGTGGAGGCCAGTGTTGCCAGTGTAGAAAAATGAAAATACCAGAAAGTCATAGAGGCCCCGCCGGCCTATAGGCCCATGGTATGGGAAAAATCCAAAAGTCGTTATTTCGATTTTCGCCTTTCGGGGCCCCTAGGGGGAAAACTACCAAAAACGGTAGAAATTTTCTCCCACCTGGCAACACTGCTCGCCGAGGTGCACCCCCGCCCGGAACATTTCACCCCGGTCGGAGGCCGCCATCTTGGCGAAAATCCGGTCGGAAAATCGCGTCAAAATTAGCGATCCAAGATGGCCGCCGGCGCCGCCGCCATATTGTCTATTGCCGCGCGCCGCAAATTTCCCCAAAGTCGAGGACAGTCCCGACCACGCGAAAAAAGAAAATCCCGGAAAAAGACAAACGCCGCGCCGGTCGACGGTCGCAAACACGGGTCGAAACGGGTTTTTCAGTCCAAGATGGCGGCGGCGCCATTTTGTTTTTTCGCAGTTTGACAGCCGCATTGCATGCCAGTCACAGCGAGGAACACCCCCACCAAACGGCGTTAAAAACGGAGGCGATTTGGAAAAGTTGACATTTCGCGCGGGCCGCCATGTTGGTTTGGCAAAAATCCCTTTATCCCATTCTATGAACTAAAAAATCTAAAAAATTCCACCCCAACATTAAAACACTCAAAACACCCTCTAAATACCCTAAAAACACCCCTGATCAGTCAGTGAGTGAGTCAGTCAGTGGTAATCGAGCTTTATATATAATAGATAGATAGACTAGACGTCGCTTGCTTGCCGCGGGGTGCAAGCACCCCGCGGTGGGGTGGTCCATCCTGACTGTTTTTTGAAGGAAAGGGTGGTCTGTCGAAATTGGTGTGAAAATGTCGTCTTTTTTGTCACAAAAATCAAATAAAGTACAAAACTGTGTACGGTCGTAAATACACTAAAAAGCTCACGGTGAGCGTGTTCGCCTGAGTGCCGCGAGGTGCGCGCACCTCGCGGTGGTGTGGTCTATCCCACTTCTGTTAAAAAAATTGGCGGTCGGTCGAAAATTGGTAAAAATTGTCTCCATTTAAGTCAAAACAAACTAAAAAACTGTGAGCAGTTATAAGCACACTAAGAAGCTCACGTCGATTGTAGTCGCGTGAGTGCCGCGAGGTGCAAGCACCTCGCGGTGGTGTGGTCCATCCCACTATTGACAAAAAAAATTGGCGGTCGGTCGAAAATTGATAAAAAATTGTCTCCATTTGTGTCAAAAGAAACTACAAAACCGTGTACGATTGCAAAAACACTAAGAAGCTCATAGTGATTCTGGTCGCTTGAGTGCCGCGAAGTGCGCGCACCTCGCGGTGATGTGGTCTATCCCACTACTGATAGATAAAATTGGAGGTCAGTTGAAAATTGGTAAAAAATTGTCTCGATTTGGGTCAGAAGAAAATAAAACAGTTTGTGCGGTCGCAAGAACACTAAGAAGCTCACGGTGAGTGTGGTCGCGTGAGTGCCGCGAGGTGCGCGCACCTCGCGGTGGGGTGGTCTATCCCACTACTGAAAAATAAAAATTGGCGGTCGGTCGAAAATTGGTGAAAAATTGTCTCCATTTAAGTCAAAACAAACTGAAAAACACCGCGTAGTTGTAAACACACTGAAAAACTCATGGCGCTGGCGGTCACGTGTCTGCCGCGAGGTGCACGCACCTCGCGGTGGCGTTGCTCACAATGCGTTTTTCAAATAAAATCTTGTACAGTTGCAAAGCGGCACAAAAGCATATCGAGGTAAGTAAAAAAAAAAAAAAAAGAAATTGTCAATTTACTATACCACACATTTGGGTCCGTTCTACTCTTAAAATCCTTTTATTTGATACCCATATAGCGGAAATCGCAAAAAAATGTCAGTCGCCATGTTGGATCGGCGGCCATATTGAAATTTTCGAAACGTCACTCACGGTGTTGTGTTCTACTCGTCAAGACCTTTCATTTGATACCCATGAAGTTTTGGAAAACAATAGCGGTCCGCCATTTTGAGAGCGGCGACCATTTTGAATTTTTTTCAATGTCTCTATCGAGGCTGTATTAGACACTTAAAACCCTTTCATTTGATACCCATGAAGCAAGGGTAGGAAAACAAAAGCGGTCCGCCATTTTGAGAGCGGCGGCCATTTTGAATTATTTCAATGTTTCTAACGTCGCTGTATTATATTTGCAAAACCCGTTCATTTGATACCCATATTGTGGGGATTACAGTACAAATGATATTTGGCCTTTTTGGACCGGCGGCCATATTAGTTTTTTTACGTTGCCACTAATAGGCTTCGATAACGCTGAAAAAATCCTTTTTTGTCATAAAAATCAAATAAGCTACAAAACAGTGTATGGTTGAAAATACACTAAGAAGCTCACGTCGATTGTAGTCACGTGAGTGAGTGTGGTCTATCCCACTACTGAATAAAAAAATTGGCGGTCGGTCGAAAATTGGTAAGAAATTGTCTCTATTTGTGTCAGAAGAAAATAAAGTGTTCGGTTGTAAATACACTAAGAAGCTTACGGCGATTGTCGTCGCGTGAGTGCCGCGAGGTGCACGCACCTCGCGGTGGAGTAGTCTATCCTAGCATTATGAAATAAAAATTTTGCGGTCGGTTGAAAATTGGTAAGAAATTGTCTCTATTTGTGTCAGAAGGAAATAAAAAGTTTGTTCGGTTGTAAATGCACTAAGAAGCTCACGGTGAGCGGTGGTGTGGTCTATCCCACTACTGAAAAAAAAAATTGGCGGTCGGTCGAAAACTGGTAAAAATTGTCTCCATTTGTGTCAAAAGAAACTACAAAACTGTGTACGGTTGCAAGAACACTAAGAAGCTCAGCGGTGAGTAAGGTCGCGTGAGTGCCGCGAGGTGCGCGCACCTCGCGGTGTGTGGTCTATCCCACTACTGAAAAATAAAAATTGGCGGTCGGTCGAAAATTGGTGAAAAATTGTCTCCATTTAAGTCAAAACAAACTGAAACACCGCGTGCAGTTGTAAACACACTGAAAAACTCATGGCGCTGGCGGTCGCGTGACTGCCGCGAGGTGCACGCACCTCGCGGTGGCGTTGCTCACAATGCGTTTTTCAAATAAAATCTTGTACAGTTGCAAAGCGGCACAAAAGCATATCGAGGTAAGTAAAAAAAAAAAAAAAAGAAATTGTCAATTTACTATACCACACATTTGGGTCCGTTCTACTCTTAAAATCCTTTTATTTGATACCCATATAGCGGAAATCGCAAAAAAATATCAGTCGCCATGTTGGATCGGCGGCCATATTGAAATTTTCGAAACTTTACTTATAGCGTGGTGTTCTACTCTTCAATACCTTTCATTTGATACCCATGAAGCATGGGTTGGAAAACAAAAGCGGTCCCCATTTTTAGAACGGCGGCCATTTAGAAATTTTTTCATTGTTTCATTTCACATGAAACTACAAAACCGTGTACGGTTGCAAATACACTAAGAAGCTCACGGTGAGTCTGGTCCCTTGAGTGCCGCCGTGAGTGAGGGATTACAATACAAATGATACTTTGGCCGTTTTTGGACCGGCGGCCATATTGGTTTTTTAACGTTGCCACCAATTGGCTTCAATAGTGTTGAAAAAAAAAATTGGCGGTCGTCGAAAAATTGGTGAAAAATTGTCTCCATTTAAGTCACAACAAACTGAAAAAGCGTGTGCAGTTTAAAATACACTAAGAAGCTCACGTCGATTGTAGTCGCGTGAGTGCCGCGAGGTGCACGCACCTCGCGGTGCTGTGGTCTGCCACACTTTCAAAAAAAAATTGCCGTTGGTCAATAATAAAAGTCAAAAATTGTATCCAGTTATGTCGCAAAAAACTAAAAAACTCTGTGCAGAATGTAAACACACTAAGAAGCTCACTGCAAGTGCGGTCGCGTGAGTGCCGCAAGGTGCGCGCACCTCGCGGGGTGTGGTCTATCCCACTTCTGTTAAAAAAAATAGGCGGTCGTAGAAAATTGGTTTAAAATTGTATCCATGTATGTCATATGAAACTGAAAAACTGCGTGCGGTTGTAAGCACACTAAAAAGTAAACGGTAAGTGTGGTCGCATGAGTGCCGCGAGGTGCGCGCACCTCGCGGTGGTGTGGTCTGTCCCACTACTGTAAAATAAAAATTGGCGGTCTGTCGAAAATTGGTGAAAAATTGTCTCCATTTAAGTCAAAACAAACTGAAAAAGCGTGTGCACTTTAAAATACACTAAGCTCTTGTAGTTGCGTGAGTGCCGCGAGGTGCGCGCACCTCGCGGTGGTGTGGTCTATCCAGCATTTTAAAAGAAAATTTGGCCATCGGGCAAAAATTGGTGAAAATCTATATCCATTTAAGTCAAAACAAATTGAAAAACCGCGTGCAGTTGTAAACACACTGAAAAACTCACGGCGCTGGTGGTCGCGTGAGTGCCGCGAGGTGCACGCACCTCGCGGTGGCGTTGCTCACAATGCGTTTTTCAAATAAAATCTTGTACCGTTGCAAAGCGGTACAAAAAAATTTTGAGGTAAGTAAAAAAAAAAATAAGTTGTCATTTTTACTATAAATCACATTTGGTTAAGTTCTACTCTTAAAATCCTTTCATTTGATACCCATATAGGAAAAGCGCAAAAAAATGTCAGTCGCCATGTTGGATCGGCGGCCATATTGAAATTTTTGAAAACATCACATATGGCGTCGTGTTCTACTTGTCAAGTCCTTTCATTTGATACCCATGAAGCATGTGTTCGAAAACAAAAGCGGTCCGCCATTTGAGAACGGCGCCATTTTGAATTTTCATCAACGTCTCTAACGCGGCTGTATTAGACTTGAAACCCTTTCATTTGATACCCATATTGTAGGGATTACAATACAAATGATACTTGGCCTTTTTGGACCGGCGGCCATATTGGTTTTTTAACGTTGCCACCAATTTGCTTCGATAGTGCTGAAAAAAATCCTTTCATTCGATACCCATATCACCGTATCGGGATTGAAAACGCGAGAATACAGCAAAAAGAGAGTATATATTAACCATTACAAAATGGCCGCCAGCGCCGCCGCCATCTTGAAAATGTCAAATGTCAAATTTTTCCAGTGCAGTAGACTAAGCCGCTCACCGATTGGCTGTAACTGCAGGCCGCGCAACTGTCATCGGTTCGCGTCAAAAATTCGCAAAGTCGCCGAAGCCGAAATCTGCCATAAGCGGCCCAGTGTTGCCATATATCTGGGCCAAAATGGTGGTAAAAGTGATCAGCGAGGCCCGGTCGACCCGGCCATGTGAAAAAAAATCGAAAAACACGCGATTTACGTTCTCCCCAAAATCTGGGAAATTACCCCAAAATCGGGGTAAATTACCCCACCATTCGATGCGACTCACCAAGTACTACAAAAGGTCACCCGGGGTTGTCAGTCGAAAAACGCCGGCAACCGCGCGAAAACCGCGATTTCATTTTTTCCAAATTGCAAGTTTTTACAAAATGGCCGGCGGCGGCGCCGCCATCTTGAAATGTCGGAGTTTCGGATTTTTCCCAATATCTGCACCGTATACGGGGTGGGATGACGTTTGTCCCGCGTCTCCAGCTCACCCCGATCTGGGAGATCAATTCGGGTCAAAGTCGGTCTGCGAAAAGTTTCCAACCTCCGTGGAGCCAGTGTTGCCAGTGGGAAAAATGAAAATACCAGAAAGTCATAGAGGTCCCGCCGGCCTATAGGCACGGTGGTGTTGAAAAATTCCAAAAGTCGTTATCGATTTTCGCCTTTCGCCGCCCCTAGGGGAAAAACTACCAAAAACGGTAGAAATTTTCTCCACCTGGCAACCACTGCTCGCGAGCTCCACCCCCGCCCGGAACATGTCACCCCGGTCGGAGGCCCCATCATGGCGAAAATCCGGTCCGAAAATCGTGTCAAAATTGGCGATCCAAGATGGCCGCCGGCGCCGCCGCCATATTGCTTTTCGCGGCGCGCCGCAAATTTCGCGAAAAGTCGAGGACAGTCCCGACCATAAGAAAAAAGAAAATCCGGAAAAAAAGCAAGCGCCGCTCCAGTCGACGGTCGCAAACACGGGTCGAAACGGGTTTTTCAGTCCAAGATGGCGGCGGCGCCATTTTGTTTTTTCGCAGTTTGACAGGCGCACCGCATGCCCGTCACAGTAGGGAACACCCCCACCAAACGCTGTTAAAAACGGAGGCGATTTGAAAAAGTTGACATTTCGCGCGGGCCGCCATGTTGGTTTGGCCAAAATCCCTTTATCCCATTCTATGAACTAAAAAATATAAAAAATTCCACCCCAACATCAAAACACTCAAAACACCCTCTAAACACCCTAAAAACAACCCTGATCAGTCAGTGAGTCAGTCAGTCAGTGGTAATCGAGCTCTTTATATATAATAGGACTAGACGTCGCTGTGCTTGCCGCGGGGTGCAAGCACCCCGCGGTGGTGGTCCATCCCTTCTGTGTTTGAAAAAATTGTTGTCTGTCGAAAAATTGGTGAAAAAAGTCTTCTTTTTTGTCAAAAAGTAGTAATATATATAAAATTGTTTACGTTTGAAAATACACTAAGGAAGTCATGGCGTTTGTGGTCGCGTGTGTGCCGCGAGGTGCACGCACCTCGCGGTGGAGTAGTCTATCCCCAACCTCTGAAAAAAAAAATTGGCGTCGGTCGAAAATTGATAAAAAATTGTCTCCATTTATGTCAGAAGAAAATAGAAAGTTTGTGCGTCGTATATACACTAAGAAGCTCACGGTGAGGGTGGTCGCGTGAGTGCCGCGAGGTGCACGCACCTCGCGGTGGTGTGGCCTAACATACTACTGAAAAAAAAAATTGGCGTCGCGTCGAAAATTGGTGAAAAATTGTCTTCATTTAAGTCAAAACAAACTGAAAAAGCGTGTGCAGTTTAAAATACACTAAGAAGCCCCGTCGATTGTAGTCGCGTGAGTGCCGCGAAGTGCGCGCACCTCGCGGTGGTGTGGTCTACCCACTACTAAAAAAAAAAATTGGCGGTCGTCGAAAATTGGTCAAAAATTGTCTCCATTTAAGTCAAAAAAAACTGAAAAAGCGTGTGCAGATGTAAATACACTAAGAAGCTCACGTCGATAGTTAGTCGCGTGAGTTCCGCGAGGTGCGTGCACCTCGCGGTGGTGTGGTCTAACCCAGTATTGTAAAATAAAAATTAAGCGATCGGTCAAAATTTGGTGAAAAATTGTACCAGGTATGTCATATGAAACTACACAAACTGTGTACGGTCGCAAGAACACTAAGAAGCTCATGGTGAGCGTGGCGCCTGAGTGCCGCGAGGTGCACGCATCTCGCGGAGGCGCGGCTCACTATTGCGTTTATCAAATAAAATCTTGTACAGTTGCAAAGCGGCACAAAAGCATATCGAGGTAAGTAAAAAAAAAAAGAAATTGTCATTTTACTATACCGCACATTTGGGTCCATTCTACTCTTAAAATCCTTTCATTTGATACCCATATAGTGAAAAGCGCAAAAAAATGTCAGTCGCCATGTTGGATCGGCGGCCATAATTGAAATTTACGAAACGTCACTTATAGCGTTGTGTTCTACTCTTCAATACCTTTCATTTGATACCCATAAAGCTTGGGTTGGAAAGCAAAAGCGGTCCGCCATTTTGAGAGCAGCGGCCATTTTGAATTTTTTTTTCATTGTCTCAATCAATGTCAATTGGGGAAAACTTGTCTTCACTTATTTCACATGAAACTACAAAACCGTATACGGTTGAAAAAACACTAAGAAGTTCACGCGTGAGTCTGTCGCTTGAGTGCCGCGAGGTGCACGCACCTCGCGGTTGTGGTCCTCGTACTGAAAAGTGAAAAATTGGCCGTCGGCCAAAAATTGGTGAAAAATTGTCTCCATTTAAGTCAAAAACAACTGAAATACCTTGTGCAGTTGAAAATACACTAAGAAGCTTAAGACGCTGGTGGTCGCCTGAGTGCCGCGAGGTGCGCGCACCTCGCGGTGGTGTGGTCTATCCCACTGCTGAAAAATAAAAATTGGCGGTCGGTTGGAAATTGGTTTAAAATTGTATCCATGTATGTCATATGAAACTGAAAAACTGCGTGTGGTTGTAAGCACACTAAAAAGTTAACGGTAAGTGGGTCGCATGAGTGCCGCGAGGTGCACGCACCTCGCGGTGGTGTGGTGGTTTATCCCGCTAATGAAAAAAAAAATTGGCGGTCGGTCGAAAATTGGTGAAAAATTGTCTCCATTTAAGTCAAAACAAACTGAAAAAGCGTGTGCAGATTAAAATACACTAAGAAGCTCACGTCGATTGTAGTCGCGTGAGTGCCGCGAGGTGCGCGCACCTCGCGGTGTGTGGTATCTATCCACTACTGAAAAAAAAAATTGGCGGTCGGTCGAAAATTGGTAAAAAAAATTGTCTCCAATTAAGTCACAACAAACTGAAAAAACGCGTGCAGTTGTAAACACACTGAAAATCTCGTGGCGCTGGTGGTCGCGTGAGTGCCGCGAGGTGCACGCACTTACGCGGTGGCGTGGTTCGCAATGCGTTTTTCAAATAAAATCTTGTACAGTTGCAAAGCGGCACAAAAGCATTTATCGAGGTAAGTAAAAAAAAAAAAAAAAAGAAATTGTCATTTTACTATAAATTACATTTGGATCCGTTCTACTCTTAAAATCCTTTCATTTGATAACCATATAGTGAAAATCGCAAAAAAATGTCAGTCGCCATGTTGGATCGGCGGCCATATTGAAATTTCAGAAAACGTCACTATGGGCGTCGTATTCTACTCGTCAAGGCCTTCATTGATACCCATAAAGCTTGGGTCGGAAAACAAAAGCGGTCCGCCATTTTGAGAGCGGCGGCCATTTTGAATTTTATTCAATGTCTCTAACGTGGCTGTATTAGACAGTCAAAAAACCCTTTCATTTGATACCCATGAAGCATGGGTTGGAAAACAAAAGCGGTCCGCCATTTTGAGAGCGGCGGCCATTTTGAATTTTTTTCAATGTCTCTAACGCGGCTGTATTAGACACTCAAAACCCTTTCATTTGATACCCATATGTAGGGATTACAATACAAATGATACATTGGCCTTTTTGGACCGGCGGCCATATTGGTTTTTCAACGTTGCCACTTAATAGGCTTCGATAGTGCTATGAAAATCCTTTCATTCGATACCCATGTCACCGTATCGGGATTGAAAACCGCCGAGAATATAGCAAAAAGAGGATATTAACCATTACAAAATGGCCGCCAGCGCCGCCGCCATATTGAAAATGTCAATTGTCAATATTTTTCGGTGGGTAGAGAATAAAGCTCCACATCCGGTCGAGCATAACTGCAGGCGCGTAACTGTCATCGGTTTGCGTCGAAAAATTCGCAAAGTCGCCGAAACCGAAATCTGCCACAGCGCCCAGTGTTGCCATATATCTGGCCCAAAATGGTGGTAAAAATGATCAGCGACGCCCGATCGACCCGGCCATGTGAAAAAAAAAATCGAAAACACACGCGATTTACACGTTCTCCCCAAAATCTGGGAAATTACCCCTAAATCGGGGTTAAATTACCCCACCGTTCGATGCGGCTCACCGAGCACACACAAAAGGTCACCCAGGTGTCAGTCGAAAAACGCCGGCAAGCGCGCGAAAACCGCGATTTCATTTTTCCAAATCGCAACTTTTTACAAAATGGCCGCCGGCGGCGCCGCCATCTTGAAATGTGGAGTTTCGGATTTTCCCAATATCTGCACCGTATAAGGGGTGGGATGACGTTTGTCCCGCGTCTCCAGCTCACCCGATCTGGGAGATCAATTCGGGTCAAATTCGGTCTGCAAAAGTTTCCAACCTCCGTGGAGGCCAGTGTTGCAGTGTATAGAAAAATGAAAATACCAGAAAGTCATAGAGGCCCCGCCGTCCTATAGACCCATGGTATGGAAAAATTCCAAAAGTCGTTATTTCGATTTTCGCCTTTCGGGGCCCCTAGGGGAAAAAACTACCAAAAACGGTAGAAAAATTTTCTCCCACCTGGCAACACTGCTCGCCGAGCTCCACCCCCGCCCGGAACATTTCACCCCGGTCGGAGGCCGCCATCTTGGCGAAAATCCGTCCGAAAATCGCGTCAAAATTGGCGATCCAAGATGCCGCCGCGCCGCGCCATATTGTCTATTGCAGCGCGCCGCAAATTTCCCGAAAGTCGAGGACAGTCCCGACCACACGAAAAAAGAAAATCCCAGAAAAAAACAAAAACCGCGCCGGTCGACGGTCGCAAACACGGGTCGAAACGGGTTTTGTCAGTCCAAGATGGCGGCGGCGCCATTTTGTTTTCTCGCAGTTTGACAGCGCACCGCATCCCTGCTACAGTAGTGAACAACCCCCACCAAACGCCGTTAAAAACGAAGGCGATTTGGAAAAGTTGACATTTCGCGCGGGCCGCCATGTTGGTTTGGCCAAAATCCCTTTATCCCAATCTATGAACTAAAAAATCTAAAAAATTCCACCCCAACATCAAAACACTCAAAACACCTCTTAAACACCCTAAAAACACCCCTGAGATCAGTCAGTGAGTGAGTCAGTCAGTGGTAATCGAGCTTTATATATATAGGAGATAGATAGACTAGACGTCGCTTGCTTGCCGCGGGGTGCAAGCACCCCGCGGGGGGTGGTCCATCCGGGCTGACTTTGACAAAACTGTGGTCTGTCAAGTATGGTGTGAAAATGCCGTCTTTTTTTGTCACAAAAATTAAAATGAAGTCACAAAATTGTGTACGGTTGTAAATACACTAAGAAGCTCACGGTGAGTGCGGTCGCGTGAGTGCCGCGAGGTGCGCGCACCTCGCGGTGGTGTGGTCTAT
>JAYEAL010000722.1:0-13031 GCA_036419045.1 Scirpophaga incertulas
ACACTTTTCTTTGTAGCGTTGTTCAGCCCTGCGAAATCGTTGAGTATCGAATAACTTGTTTGTACTACATTAAATTTAATTGCAAGGAAGGGAAGCCTGTAAGTGTTCCGGCAAAAGTGATTGTGTCCGGCAAACAAATCTGTTTTTAGGTAGCTTGCGAGTGAAACAGGCTAAATACTGCTTTATTTCGTATAGAATAAAGGTGATCAGATTGGCTAGCCAGCATGTTGTTATGTGACTTTCCTGTTTTTTGCGAAACCAATGACGTCTACTAAATATACTTTGTAAAACAAAGTTATATTTGTTTTAAAGGTGAAAAATAATTCGCGTTCATTTCTGAAGTGATAGATTGGTTTAATAATAATGGAATCATTCGCATTCTTCTTTTGATAGTGAAGTGATTTTCGTTATTGAAACGAACTTTTTTGCTTTCAGATGCACATTTTATACATAATCCAAAATATTTGTATAAATTTCTTTTGCACATCAATAAAAAACAAATGATACTATTTTATATTGCATAAAAATGTTTTAACAGAATAAATTCTCATATTAATATATTATATAAAGTTATAACTGCGTCGCTTTTATTTTTAGATTTTATAGATATTAAGCCTTAACTAATTTCTTCTTCACATGACTCACTTTTTTTTTTTTTTTTTTTTTTTTTTTTTTTTTTTGTGTGGGTAGCCGTTCAATCAAGTTGTGTTTAAAAGAAGTTGCGTAATTTTAATTAAATATAATTATTAATTTACAAGAAGTGTATAAATTGATGAATTGATTGAAGAATATATGGAACCAGCACTCACCACTAGTGTTTGAAGTTAATTTGATTCACTACTTTACAAGATTTTCAAGCTAATCATTTCCTAGTACAATATGGATGTGAACACTGTAACTAATATGGAGTCACTTCACAAGATTTTTGACGAGAGGATGAAGTCGTATGAACATAAGCTTCAGCAGGCTAACACCAAAACTGCCATTGTTGATGTCTCTTCTTTGGCACGGGAATTCGCAGAATTCAAAGAATTCATTTGGATATCTTTTGAAACCATCAAAAGACAGTTGGAACTATTGTCATCTGCCTATGATAAGCATGAAACTGTTATGCGTAGAAAGGTTACCTGAAGATAAAAATGAAAAGTTGGATGTTGTTGTCGTCAACATATTAACCAATCAATTGAAGATGACCGATATAGCTAGATCCGACTTACAGGTTTGTCATCGCCTGGGTAAGTTTTCCGACAAAAATAGGCCAGTGCTAGTTAGATTTGCAGTTTATGAGCACCGTAGATTGACTTGGGATAGCAAGACATCACTTAAAGGCTCAGGTATTACTTTGTCCGAATATTTGACAAAACCGAGGCACAAGGTTTTCCTTGCAGCACGGAAGCATTTCGGCATATCAAAATGTTGGTCATCAAATGGGAAGGTAAACATAATCTTGCCAAATAATACACGCTGTAAAGTTGAGTCTTGGTCTGATTTGCAACCACTACTTGATAAGTTTCCACCTATTCCCACTATGTCGGATTCTGCAAAATCAAGCAGCGACCTCACGCCAGAACAGGGTAAGAAGATGGCAAAGGCAATGAAGACTTCGCGGAGGGCTCCGGCCAAGCCAATAAAGTAATCTTTTGCTTATTTTCTATATAAATTTAGGTCATCTTATCAATTTTTGTTCGAATTACATTCATATTTTAAAGCTCCACCACGGTAAATTTATTTATTTTTGTATTATACTTTTACCTCCACGAACTATACTTAATAATAGATAGCCGCAATGTGTTCGGTTTGGTCGGCGTTTGCCCAATTAAGTAACTACCGGTAATTCGAATGTTTGTTACCATTTAAATTTTGATCTACTGCCCTAATCACTGCTAAAAATTAGTTCATCTGACCACAAAATATGTAATTAAATTACTGGTAGGTACCCACTAATTAGCACAAAATATTTACTGGTCTGACTTTCAGTATAAATAAAGTACTCTGTGGGTCTGACAATGACATTTCATTTTCTTCATATGGAATCATTGCGGAAAGGCAAAGGGGTAACGGTCCATACTGCTTTTGTTTGTCAGTAGTTTCTTATAAGACCATTTCCTTTTTACCGAGTACTCATTTGTCTTTTTTTTTTTTGTTAATGTATTTTTAAATGTTTTTTTTTATTATTATTCAAAGTAAATAATAATATTAAGTACTTTTAGTTCTTTAGATTTCTTTATACTTATGTACGTAAGATAGACTCGTATAGGATATAAACTTTTATTCAAATTATTATTACTGGTGTCATGTTTTACTATTAGCATTTAAATGTATAATTGTTTGGTTGATCTTATGTGGTGAGTGTTGGTTGTTATTTGTTTTGTTTATTTTTTTTTGTTGTGTGATACTGTTAATTTTAATATTATCTTAGGTTGTACTATAATTTTGAGTGGTGTTTGTTTTATTGATGGATAACATATTCAATTTAAATGATAGTTTTTTTTCCTGTTCTTCGTCGGACAGCTTTAGGAGTGCTGATGATCAATCGGTTAGTACTGCGATATCACTGCATGATCAACTATCTTGCACTTTTTCGCATAAATTATTTAATGTCGCGCATATAAATGCTCAAAGCATTCCCTCGCATTACAGTGACATATTGGAATCTTTTTCTAATATTAGTCTGGATGCTTTATTGGTTTCTGAGACGTTTTTGAAACCTTCACTCGCATCCATATCTTTTTCACTGCCGGATATAGGAGGGTGGCGGAGTGGCTATTTATCTGCGTGCGAATCTACCGTATAAAATCGTGGAGACTTCGCCTAGTCAATATGCCGAGGCAGCCGAATATCTATTTGTTGAGGTCACAATCAACCACAGGAAAATCTTACTTGGAGTGCTTTATTCCCCTAATCTAACAATTAATTATTTTCCAACTCTAGATAAAATCTTAGGAGATCTGCGTTCACAGTATTCCGATATTCTACTTTTGGGGGACTTTAATACGTGCCTTCTTAAGGATAATAATCGCTCCATCCTGCTTCGGGATACCATTTCAACGTTTGACCTACACATTCTTTCTACGTCTGCTACACATTTTTTTCCTAACTGCAAACCATCTCTTTTAGACTTGATGATTGTGTCCTGTCCGGATAAGGTCGCCTCTTTTGGACAAGTAACTGGAACGTTCTCTTACCACGATTTAGTGTATTTGTGTTATAAAATTCGACCACCGAAACGTAAAGCAGATTATCATGGTTACCGAAATTTTAATGAACTGAATTTGGAGACTCTAAAGCGAGATGCGTCTCGTATTAATTGGACTCATATAGTGGAGTGTGATAGTCTTGATGACAAGGTTTTGCACTTAAATGCTACTATTCTTGCCTTATATGATAAGCATGCTCCGCTGAGACGCGTTAAAGTAAAACATCGCCCTGCTCCCTGGCTCTCTCAAGATATTAAACAAGTTATGATTTTAAGGGACAGAGCTAAATTGCGATGGAAGCGATTGCAAACAGTTTCAAATCATGAAAAGTTCAAACTCTTACGAAATCGTTGCAATCGTCTTTGTAGGGATGCAAAGAGACGTTATTTCCACGACTCGTTGACAGGAAAATCACCTTCTGATGCCTGGAAGTTTCTGAAGTCTGTTGGTATAGGAAGATCCAGTGAGCGTTGTGTAAGTGATACTGATGTTAATGCCCTCAATAAACATTTTGCATCTACACTTTCCTCAATAAAGGCTGACATCAAATCACATACCTTACGGCGTTTATCGGAGCTTCCCCTACCTAAGTGTTCGCCATTCTATTTCGGTGCGGTATCAGAAGAGGACGTCAAAAAGGCTATATTATCAATTTCCTCCAACGCTTCTGGCAGTGATGGAATCTGTCCCAGGATGATTACCCTAATACTTTCTGAGGTCTTACCAGTTCTTACTCACATTTTCAACTCATCACTGTCCAATTGCACCTTCCCATCTGCCTGGAAAAAGGCATTTATTATTCCCCTGCCTAAAGAGTCCAATCCTAGTTCTTTTAGTCAATTTCGTCCTATCTCCATCCTACCATTTCTCTCTAAAGTCCTTGAACACATATCCTTTAAACAATTTTCAATATTTCTGTCTTCCAATCTCCTGCTCAATCCATTCCAGTCTGGCTTCCGACCTGGTCACAGCACGACTACTGCATTAGTACAAATAACTGATGACATAAGACTTGCCATGGAGAATAAATCTGTCACTTTGCTCCTGTTATTGGACTTCAGTAACGCATTCAATTCTGTAGATTTCGACATTCTTCTTGGCATTCTAGCTTCTCTTAATGTATCCCCAGAAGCTGTGAACTGGTTCGACTCTTATCTACGTGGGCGCTATCAGTGTATACGTTTGAACGATATGCTATCTGATTGGTGTGCGTTGTCTGCGGGTGTCCCACAGGGTGGTGTCCTTTCACCACTTCTCTTTTCGTGTTTTATAAACACTATCACCACCTTTTTAACGTCTAAATTTCATTTGTATGCAGACGACTTGCAGATATTTCGCCACTTCCCTGTTGGTAACGCCCATAGCGAAATTTCATGTCTCAATGAAGACCTGAAGCGCCTCAGCGATTGGGCTGATTCGTATGGTTTACTCGTCAATCCATCCAAGACGAAAGCATTAATAATCGGCAGTAGGTATATGGTTCAGCGGTTGGATTTGAATGTACTGCCTCCTATTTTGCTGAATGGATCTGCCATCGCTTACTCCAATTCAGCTAGAAATTTGGGGGTTATATTTGATGGTAACCTGAACTGGAAGGACCATGTTAATGCAATCCATCGTAAAGTATATTCCTCTTTTCACCTTCTTAAATCCCTCCAATACTTCCTGCCACTTCAAACAAGAATTTCACTAACCCAATCTTTGATACTTCCGATATTGGATTATGCTGATGTGTGTTATTTAGACATCACCGAGGAATTACTTGACAAACTCGAAAGGTTACAAAATGTTTGCATCCGCTTTATATTTGGGTTACGTAAGTATGATCATGTCTCCCAGTTTCGTACACAGCTCAAGTGGCTTCCCATCCGGCTTCGTAGAAATTTACGTATTCTCTGTTTTCTTTTTAATATAATACGTAACCCAATATCTCCATCTTACCTTCGAGAGCGTTTTGAGTTTGCTCGTTCTCCTGAGTCCACTTGTAGAACACACCTTCGTACGCTGCTTAAGCTTCCCTCTTTTAACACGCAGTTTTACAAGTGGTCTTTTACTGTACACGCCGTCAGATTGTGGAACTCGCTGCCTCCTGAAATTCGGGATATACAAACCCTCCCTTTGTTTAAAAAGAGAGTGAAGGAATACTTCGTTGAATCTCCTTCATTGATTTTGGATTGAATGTTATCCATTCACGTTGAATAGACACACTTAGAAGTTTTTTTACCTTCTTTTTTATGTTTTTTTTTTTATTATTATGTTTTGTTTCTAACGGTAGTACACACATTGTTTGTACTTTTAATAATATCTCCTACTGCAGGTTGGCTGGAAGAGATCTCGTAAGAGATAAGCCTAACCTTTTGTATTTGTTAATTTTTCTGTATATTATTTATAACTACATATGTTTTATATTGTGTACAATAAATTGTAAATAAATAATAAAAAATCTCAAAATTATTAGGCTACTTCCTAATGCCGTCTGAAATCTGGAATGTAAGCTTGTATTAGTACGTAACCATAAAAAAATCAAATTGTAACGTTTATCCTCAACCCCTTGGAATGGTAGTTTCTATAAAAAGTCTATAATAAAAATTGAATTCCTATCAAAAAACATTTTCATTTGAAATATTTCGTATTTCCTAAAACGAAATGACTAAACCATATATATTTAGACTAACATGTACAGTCTCTAAGTTAGGCCTTGTATATAGAGTTAAGGAGAGGAGAGTTTGAAGCTTAGCTTACATGGGTTTTGATAACTTTTTGAACAGTTTAATTACAAGTCATATGTTCTCGTGTCTTGACAAGATTTACACGTAATTTCTTTGATGGATTTCTCGCCCGTTTTCTAGATAGATATGAATGTAACGAATACTGGATAATCAAAATTGGTTCTATATCTATACTAATATTATAAAGAAGTAAAGTTTGTGTGTTTGTATATTAGTATATTTGTTAAATTGTAAGGGGTAATCTCAAGATCTACTGAACCGATTTTAAAAAATTCTTTCAGCAATAGAAGGCCACGTTATTGCTGAGTGTCATAGGTTATATAAAAAAACCGAAAAATAAAAAGATTTTTACGTGGTAGTCCGTTTCGCAAAGTGAATCGGAGAAAAAAACAGGCAGCGGACGGCGCGCGATGGCTTCGGGTTTAATTCGGATCGCGTTCGTGCTCGGCTTCGGGGATTATATATTATGCCCAACGAAAGTGGGCACGGGTCAGCTAGTTTAGTTATAAAACAATTAAATTATTGACATAAACTAAACAAAGCAACAGTAAACGAAAAAGTAATGGCAAATAAAACCGTTTAAGAAGTAAATAGTATAACTTACAACACACAACGTAAGAAGCAGAAAACATATAAGTAACACGTTTAGAAGTCACTGAAGCGTGACGTATTATATATAGCCAGTGGTCACGTTACACAATAAATTACACTGGAACAGATCGGACAGACAGCTGTTGTTAGTAAATATTTGCATAATGGATTAACAGAAAAATTGTTTAATTGTTCTATTAATAAAGTACATGGCACTTTTATTTGACAAGTTTGTGCGAGCGGCGTTCGACTCTTGAGGTAACTTCCTATAAAAACTAGATACTGATTTTATGGCTTGGCTACTAGCACTTTTGAGCCACAACTAAATACTGATTGAGAAGACTTTCACAGATTAGTTATATATTAAATAACTGATTATCTGCGCGTATAATTATACATAATCTAATAAGATGATATATACACTTCAGATCATCAGTACATTCGTCTGAAAACGACATCAGTGGCATATCTTCCGACCGTTCAACTAATAGCTGTTGCTGTTTTTCAAGAAATTAACACCACACCGCTTATCATCACTTCTGCTTACACGAAAATGCAACCTAAAGCTGAAGGAAAGATCGAAATTTAAATGCCACGAAAACATAGATTCGTTTATTAGTATTTCTTATGTTAATTTGTAATCTAGATGTTAGCGCTGCAGTAGATCATTTGTTAATATATTATTGAGTAGCAATATTAACGATACATCAAGTCAATATTTTGCTAGTAAACGAAAAAATATTACGTGTCAACAATTTACAGAACAGGTCAAATCGTTCCAGAACTGTTCCAGAGTTTTATTGTCTGTAGTTTATATCAAATCAAATTTATTCTTCAAATAGAATTTTATAATCACTTTTGAATGTCAAAGATGCCATTGGTTCACAAGTCTACGGCGGGAGACCTTGTACTGGAAAGAACCAGCAGAAAACAGCAAGGGCATTTTTTTTCTCCCTGTATCATTACAGAGTCGTCAGTTGGAAGCCGGCTTCAGATACACAGTCTGAACCCAACCTCCGATACAAGTTAAGACAAACTAACAAATATATTTCCGTCACAAGAGTCATATCGCATTAAACAAATCTGATATGTCCGGTACAAAACAAAAATATTATTCATTATTGAATCATTAAAATTACATATCGCAAAAATTTACATCCAAGCATGTTTAATCATTCAGGAAATTAAATATCGTAAAAATTACATCCAAGCAATTTTTATCATTCAAGAAATCATTGTCCTTGTAATACCCTTTTTTCATTAGAGTATTTTTAATATGTGCTTTAAATTCATGAAACGGTAAAGCTGTAATATTTTCTGGAAATGTGTTATAAAAAGTTAAACATTTCCCTAAGAACGAACCTCTAGTTTTTTTGAAGCTTGTAGGTACTATATTATACATTATGATAATATCGACGTCTGACTTATTTATACTCAAAAATAAGGAATATGTATAATAATTAGGGTTAATTGTAAAGTTTGGGATTCAGTATTATTCATTCAGTAACGTTATTTTAGTGCAGTATTTCAACCGCGGGATGGCGCGAGCATAACGAACTTATTTTAAAAATATTAGTATAATTCGCGTTTTTTACTTTCCAAAAGGGCCTCCAATTCTTGTGTGCTCAAGGACCTCAGCTTATATAGTTTAAGGCGGCGGTGACTATGAGTTTACATTCGTTTGCAAAAGATATCGACAGCGTAAACTTTTGTATGAAAACTTTGTGCAGCAAGTAATTGTACTATTCTTTCATATGAAACTGACATGACTTTTGTTGTTTCTTATATGTCAAATACCTATTTTAGATAGGTAACACTATAACAAACTCGTGGTAGAACCACAGATCTCCCAATCTAACGAACAACTCATACTGAAATCACCATTGCCTATTTCGCAGCCTTTGCTTTCTACTATACTATAAATTATTCCTTCTTTTCTGGTTATTTTGTATCTAATATTTATTTAAACTGTATTACACAACATTAAGAAAACGAAGGCCCTTCTTTTCTCTCAATCAACAAATAAAGTTTTGCAGAAAAGTTATTAAAAACCGGCCAAGTGCGAGTCGGACTCGCGCCCGAGGGTTCTGTACAAACCTGCAAGGTTTACAAAGTTCGTTCGTTTTACGACAATCGAGTCATAACTATGGTATTTTCATTGCAAAATGAAATTGATATGAATTTCAACTCGATAGCTCTACGCGTTCATGAGGAAAAAGTAATAAGTTTATATTTTTTTAAAAAATATATATTTTGTAATGTAACTAAAAATTTAAGGTTTTCGGAATTTTCCCTTTATGTGTGCTATAAACGTTGCTTCATGCCAAATTTCAAGATTCTAGGTCGACTGGAAGAACCCTTTAGGTTTTGATTCCCTTGCGAGTACTTGCGAGTTTCAAAATATGCAGCTTAAATTGCTGTTTCTTTTGATTGCGTTGACATAGAAGTTTGATTTTGTTACAGCTTAAAGGTATTATAGACCTGAGTATTTGGTATGAATTTCAATTTAATACCTCTACGCGTTTATGAGGAAATGGGTAGTAAGTTTAAAATTATAAAAAAAAATATATATTATGTGATGTAACTAAAAATTATGGTTTTCGTAATTTTTTTTTATCTATGCTATAAGACGTTGCTTCGTACCAAATTTCAAGATTCTGAGTTCACGGGAAGCACCCTGTAGGTTTTGATTCCCTTGCAAGTGTCGAAAATTTGCGGCATAAACGGCTGTATCTTTTGATTGCGTTGGCTTAGAAGTTTGATTTTTTTCACAGCTTTAAGGGACAGTAGACCTGAGTAATTTGATATAAATTTCAGCTTCATACCTCCACGCGTTCCTGAGAAAAAGGTCTTGACAGACGGACGGACGGACGGACAACAAAGTGATCCTATAAGGGTTCCGTTTTTTCCTTTTGAGGTACGGAACCCTAAAAATCGATGGAAATTGTGATAATGTTACAAATATAAATAAAGGCAACAAACAACTGCATTAACGCTAAGGACATTACACGAATGACAAATTCAAATTCAAAATCAGTTATTCAGTCTAGGCTGTTACAAGCACTTGTGAAAGTCGAAAAGTTACGCCATCGGTTCGCAAATCTACGGCGGGAGACCTTGTACTGAGAAGAACCGGCAAGAAACTCAAAAAGGGCTGTTTTTTTTCCCTGTATTAAATAGATACAGAGTCGTCAATTTGGAAAATGACTTCAATATGGATAATTCATGAAGTCACTTTCCATTACATAATATAGGAGATACAACTAATAAAAATATAATTTAACATGCATATATAGGAATGCCGTGTCATACAGTTTTAAAAGAATATATTAAAGTTGAATTAAGATTATAATAAATAATACCCAGTATAGCAAAGAGCATATAAATACATACATACAAATATACAACTTTCGCGGTACGGATCCCGTATGAAATGTTCGTATTGTACGTTATGGTCATATTTACCAAGAAGAATTTAATTCGGAATATATTACAGTAGTCATTTCGAACATTCAAGTAAGCAAGCCGGACGAGCGAGTGCTCGTGTTCGCGTGTTCCGGTGTCTGTCTAACTTAATTAATATCTAATTAAAAATTATAATAGTCTGAGGTTCGTCTACCGCTGCAATCATATTTACGATGAGTTTGGTTATCTGTGTATTATTTAATAAGTGTAGTTGAGGATCTGTAATAGGAAGAAGCTGGCATGTATGTATGATTACGTATGAGGTATTACACTATGATTCTTATAGCTAGATGAAGAACTGCTGTTTTCAGCGAGGGTCATTCAAATAGTCCGCCTCCAATTGTTGGAATAACTTGGACTTGGAATAGGTTGGACGACATTTTTTGAAATTTTATATATAATAAAATAAGAGTACTCTTTTGATTGAGAAATATTGTAGAACCAACAGTATACCTGCGCTTATTACTTTTGAAGATATATCAATATGTTTGCTTGATTATTGAAAAACACTTCAATCGTGACGTCATAATTGAGTAAACTCGTCTAATTTGTATGAGCGTATAAACAAAATTCAAAATAATTGTACGTTGTTATATATTTGTAGGTAAACTTTCTATATAAAAAAAAATACGTTTAATATGAGGATGCTAGAAGTTTCTTTGGTCAGTAGGAGTTCTGACCAAAGAAATCGAATTACGGCTCTTTGTTCATCTTTGCTGCAAATCTCTAGCGGAACAGACATGCTTCTGTTGTTGATTCAATTTAACTTGTATGTGGCATATCTCACTACAGTAATACCAACTGTAAGCATGTAACTGCGGATGATGCTATGACCAACATAAAGGTTGAAAACGGGCAAAGCCGCACTTTGTAATATTATAATTTCATTTTATAATTTTTGACAATTACAATATACTTACATAGAGTTAAAAAATTGCCGCGAAAATAGTTTGTAATACAGAAAAAAAGAGTAAAATACTTATATTAAGATTGTCCTCGTGTTTTATACTTCTTACATTGTACTCATATTAAGCAGTTGTAATTTGTTTCTGAGTGTATCGAAATTTACGTTCTATTTTTTTATTACAGTGAGGGGTTGTTTACGTGTCCTGTAAACGCTTCACCTGTCGACTACGCAAAGGTAAGAAAGCAATCACTTTTACCTTATTACTAATACTCTTTATTTTATTGCACATTAAATTTTTATAGACGTTGTAATGTATCTATTTTATTAAATATTTAATGGTTTCCTTTATCCAATTTGATATCAAATTTGATAAGTAATTAAATATTAAAGAGAAAAATATATAACATTATGAGTAATAATACAAAAGTTTCTAATTAACTTCGATAATGTGAATAATCTATTTATTAGTAACGCCATTTATTGTTGTGCCTTGCTTTGTAATAGAAAATCACGGAAAGCAAGGTTTTTATTTACGAAGCATGCTTACGAAATAAACCCCGGTGCGGTGCTTTGTCATGCGTATATAACATAGTTCGGTTTCGTGCCGCTAGAGAGCGCTATTAACAACTGTCCGCAGGGCTTATACTAATTTTACACTATTTGATGTGAATGTAAGTTTCTTTGATACTGTTTTAAATAACTTTCTATTATTGTTTACTTCTTAATAGGAAACAACTAACGTTTTCTATATAAGTGATTTCCTTGTAAAAAATAATCATTTTGAAGTAAAAATACCTGTCAAATGAAACCATTTATTTTGGTTTCGTTTCGATACGTCATTGTGTCAACTTGAGTTCGGAAGACGAGAACTATGGTGGGTCCTTGAGTCTTAGCCAGATAAACTCTAGGGTGTCCCATAAGAGTCGCCGGGTCGTATCGTACCTCGGGCCGGACAGGATCGATGAAGCGGTATCGATATTTTAGAATGTATACCGAGCTTTCGCACCCTTATTCTACGCGGGTGCGGTGAATGCGATTGCGATGGGGGGTAGTGATTGAGTAAATGTGTATTAGTGTCAGAAACTGTTATAGACCTAACCGAGACGTTTTTGATAGGATTAACAATCCGCACAGAATCTCTTCTTACCGTTATCCTTTGACTCGTGTAATAATTTTGCGATATAGAGATACCTATATTTAATAATTTAGAGATATATTCCAAATTGGCTACATCTTATAGCGGCATATATCAAATCTAAAAGAAAAGAAGAATTTCCTAATTTAGCGATACAGATACAGAAAGGAAAGTTGGTACTAAATGTCTTAAGGGCGTGCCTCAATCTTAACTTTTAGTTTAGTTTTAGTAAGTAAGTACTTATATATTTTAGTTATAAAAAATATAGTGACTTAACCTCGTATTTTAGTAACATCATCGAGATGATATAAAACTTTTATTAAAGTTACATTAGTAATTTAATTAAAGACAAAGAAGAAATATAAGCCACACTTTTATTTTTATTATTCTTTGTCACATCCAGATTCATTGTAGCTGCCATAAAATATTTTCACCAATAAACTTAAGTGCAAACTCTGCAGTATTTTGAGTACTCATAAATCTAGTGTTATGGCTTAAGCCACGCAAGCATCAGCAATAATGATCACCGGAATAGGCCCCCTTGTTTATGGCTGTTTGAACGTGCGACCAAAATTTTATGGTTATAACTACAAATTGGAGCATTATTATATACTTGTTTCTTGTAAATATGATCTTAATATGTTATTATTATTTCTGTTTTCCCTCTGGAGAGGCGAGGCTGAGAATTTTCATATGGTATACGTGAGGGTTCTCAGCCTCGCAAGTGCCACCAAATGATCTATAGTGATATTAATATATTTATTTTTAATTTAGATTACAAACAGTTTAAAACTTTGTTACATTTAGTTTACATATATATAAACTTGGAAAATAATTATTTGTAACAAGACCCAAAACTAAACTTAACTCTTTACAATAAACCTACATGTACCGTACATATGTATAGAAATAAAATATTATAAATTTGGTTTTTATACATCTTCTAAGCTTCTAATATATAAAAATGAATCGCAAAATGTGTTGGTAAGCTCATAACTCAACAACGC